>OX424453.1:1056813-1100160 GCA_949152495.1 Lasius fuliginosus | reverse complement strand
ATTGTGTCGTACAGATGGCAGCATCTAGCAAGGTATTCCGTACGAAGGTCAATAATCGAAGTTTAGAGAAATTCGGATTTTCATCGAACAAAGCTTATAGTCAATAGCTATTTATGTGAAAATTCTTTCCAGATGATCGATATGACATAACAATTTCTTCTCATTCGTATAATTAAATTCATTATCGAATTTCTTTGATCTCTCAAAGAATAACTTTCCAGAATATTAAAAACTGAAGATTTCTCTATTCTTTCATGCAATCGCACATTATGTATTATAATAAGTCTATTAATACAACACCTGTTTGACGAACTAAAGATTGTAAAAATCTGACTCACCGTTCTTTAAATACTGCAGATTTGATTTAGTGCAGATCCAATCCTCTCAATTTTACGATGTGTGTGTGCACGGGCAGATTACTCGTCGAATTAATAATTTTCGCCATCGCAAATAGTTTGTAGCGAACAACTATCGTGCGTGAGGTCGTAACCTTACCTGCGCACTAGACAAAGAGTAAGTTGGAGAGACTGTCGCGGAGGAGAAAAAGAGAGGAGGTGAGACACAAAGATACAGGAGGAAGATCGCAGTATATATTTATACCTTCTCTCTCTTACGAAAGAGAGCGTCGCCCAATAAAAACGTCACGATTCAGGGGCGAGGAGTTTCTATGTGGATGCCGTCTGGTGGCGCCAGGTTACACCACGTTCCCGATCCATGGGGAGTTGCATAAAGCTCACGCTCGCTGTCACACGCAAAAAATCAGCGAGAGGTGGGGGGAGGGGGAACGAGGCGATATCACACACAGAGACGCGGTGAAATCAAATCGACGCCAGCTCGCTTCGAAGGAAGGGCGATAGCGGCAAAACTAAGCGTCGAAAAAACAGAGAGGATATTATATGAGGGCAATTAAAGAGAGAAAGGAGATAAAAATAGACGGAGACATAGATAAAGAGGAAAACTCTTGCGGGAGAAAAATAGATAGAGGCCGTGGGGTGGATAGAAAGAGACAGACAGAGAGAGAAAAAGAGAGAGAGAGATGAGGGCGAGTAACAGAAAGGGATCGATCGATCCTGACAAGAATAAAAAAGGATGGAACGATTTGAAGAGAAGCAGTAGGTGACGAAGAAATAGGGACAATAAGGATAAGAGAGAAAGAGAGAGCAGGGAGTGACAGATACAGAGAGAGAAAGAGAGAAAACTAGAATAGAATAGGTGCGAGATAGAAGAAAAAGTTGTGCTCTCTCGCGGACGCAACGAAAGAGACAAGGAGAGGCGGGTTAGCAGAGGGAGAAAGGTAGAGACAAAAAGGAGAAACAGAGACGGAGTGAGAGGGGTTGGTCGACCCTGCGCGTTATCAAGAGCCGCCCCTCCCGGTCGCCTTTATATATCCACCCCGACTTTATATACCCCCCGTGCATCCAAAGAGTACATGCATTCGTGTGTGCGGTGGTGAAAACCCACACAACGTTGACGTGGCTCGTCCCTGGACGCAGCCGGGCGCAGAGCGACGCCGCATGGCGTCGGCGTCGCGAGGTCGGCCCGGCGCTACTCTTACGACATCGTCGGCCAACCGCCGCCGGAGGAAGCCGCATCTTCGTAGCGCGTTCCTGGACACGGCCGAGACATCATCGTGAGACATCACGAAGAGACGAAGAGATCCCCGGATTCTCGTGAGTGACGTGACCAAACGCCGCGACGCCGACAGTCGTCCGCGGGACGCGTCACGATCGCGTCTCGAGAAAGAAAGATCGACGCCTATATTCCAGCTGCATCGTCTCTTCGCTCGTCCGAATCGACGTCTGACGTATGGACGGCATACGTCACTAATCGTCTCTCTTCCTCTCTCTCTCTCTCGCTCTCGCCTCCTCTTCACAATTTTCGTTCCCCGGCCGCGCATTCCTTCCCGTTCTATCCGTTCCTCGCTCTCGCGTCCTCCCCCATTTCCGTCTCGCTCGATTCACTCCGTCTCTCTTTCTCCTCCGATGCGTCGAGCGCTCTGTCCACGACTCGGCGAACGAAAGGGACCGAGCGCATCCGCTGTGAACGTCACTCGTAGCATGTAGACCGAGCAGAGCTGTCATTCTCGTACGTCGTGAGGACGGAATCGGAGTGCCTTCTGTGATTAACAACCCTTGAATGCCCTTCGAAGCCCTCAGTGTGCGGTGCTCGACATTTATCTCAGAAGGATCCTACATCAGATTTCACATATCGGTTGATTTCAGTTGGCAATGCTCGAATAAGATCGATCTACGCGATAAAGATGCCCCCCGAGAAATTTGCCAGACCACGGATAGAGAGAGAGAGAGAGAGAGAGAGAGAGAGGGGGGGCGGAGAGAGAAATAAAGGAGCGGAAACATAAATAATAACATCAATCAGGTCAGTATACCTGCGAATTTCTTTTTTCTAGTCCAATAATATTTCTATACCGTGTAATGCAACGCGATCGCGCGCGTAAACATATGTAATGTACGATGCATGTTTATGGTATGTAGATAGATATTGATCGATTGTCACGCGAGATGCCTTACATTTCGATGTAGCCCAAACTGCAGGCAACCGGTCCAACATCCCGGCACGCTGGGCTTCCAAGCTCCGCGGGTTTTCAAGAACCATGGTTCCATCGTAGGTTGCGGAACGATGAGATTTTATGACCGATTAGTCACCGTCTTCTTTTCTTTTCTTTCTTTTGCACGGAATCCTTTTGGGAACGCGTTAAATAAATCTTCAATCTATCGTTCCCGCGGAACTTTGAGATTAACTCTTTTAAGTCAATCTTCTCTTACCGTCCAGCTTCCAATATCCATTAATAATTCGAGTGTTATTTATGTGTTTATCCATAGGTAAGCTCGAGACATCGCCATGAAAAGTGAAACGCGTGCGGACTCCTGACACGCGCTTAAAGAAGGTGCTTTACGCGATTATTTCAATCGGACTGTCGCAAGACGCCTTGGCCTTATCACGGGTCAATAACGTTCGATGAGAATCTTATGTGCCAGCCTACATCTAACACTGAATTAGGCCTTATCCGCGATCAGGATTGTTTGCGGTGAGAGACAAATCGTGTAATCACACGAACGACATTAGATATTTCTTCTATATGCGTAACTTTTAATTAGAGAGATTAATCAAAATTTTGCCTCAGGCTCTCAAGAGTGGAAGATATTAACGATCGACGTCGTCTGCCGCATCGTGCCAGCAGTTCCAGAAGATGTAACGTTAGACTGCTATACGCAATGCCGTCGATCTTATCAACCTTGGCATCCTTGGCAGGGACGAGGTGGTATCTGATGAGGAATGTGAAACCCCCTGTACGTATACTGAATGTATCCTGAGTGTATTCCTGTCCGGTATACCTTCAGTATACGTAACAGGAGGCTACACCGAACAACGCTGGATTTCTTCATCGGCGCAATTTCCCAAATATCAATAGTCTTCGTGCTATAAAATATAGAATCTTAAGAATATAGAAAATAATTCACACATAGAAATAATAATAAATAGAGCGAGGAGATATTTTACTCATCTAAAATGTCAGAAACTATTTACCTTACAAATATAATATCGTTTACTTACATTAGATATATTTAATATAATAAATTCCAACAGTACGTCGTTTACATACAGACATTATTACACAAATTGATTAACTGTATAAAGTATATCAATAAAAAAGATAATTATGTACTTATATCTAAATAATTATATAGATATAATATTAATATATATATATATATACACACATTTAGGATATTTTTTAAATACTAACAATTAGGTTTATAGTATCAGTTTAGATTAAATATTTATGGTATTATTACCTGGCCATGCGATACATATACCAATCTTTCTCGTAGTCTAAAAAAGCTTCAATTATCTTTCAATGATAAATATTGCGTTCTCTTTTTAATCGAATTATAAAGATAATGCTAATAACTTAAATAGTTTATAGAATAAACTATACTTTATACTACACATGTAAAAATTAAACTTTGTTATACGAACAATTGATAGTATTAGTTATTTTTATCCCTGTTGAGAATACTATTATATAAATCCACAATATAAATATTCTCGTGTAGACAGAATGCTTAACAAATCGCGACGTAATGTCTTGAATAAGTTATAAACTTTTTCTATTAATGCTCTTTAATTAAGTGTCCCATCTATATATGAGACATGCATACATTACATATGTGACAATTAATATAGTTTTGAAAATCGTGATCATAATATACACTTTTCTTAAATAGAACAAATAAAGAATGAAATATGTGTGTAAGTTTGTACGTGAGGTTATATGTATACGTCCTGTTGTGTGCACGCATTTGTACTGAATTAAAGAAAACACATAAAAAATTTTAGATTTTCAATTCCTTATATTACTTTCTTCAAATGAAACATGTAAATTTCTTACACAAAATATTTTACATAAATATATATATTTTTAAAATTAATATTATACATATATACATATATATATAATTATATATAAATTATCTATTATATATTTCAAAATTATTTGAATATTTGAATAAAATAATTTTCACACATTCGCAAAATAATATATTAACTATGCTATCCATCTAAACTGTAAAATCCATTAGAAATAGAATATACAATGTTATTTCGTTGTTCAGAAATAGAAAAACAAATGTTCTATTCATCTTCAAGTGAAGCGGGTCCAAAGAGCCCGAACAACCATATAATAAACGTTTTAAATTAAAAAATTTTTTCGTTTAATGATTTTCTTTTAATTTCTAGTTAAATAAAAAATTATCAGAAATATTCTTATTCAATTCCTTCAATTTTACTTACACAAATAAATTTTTAATAAATTTAGTACTTCTCCTATTTCAATATTTCTATCTCTTTTTCTATAATTCCATCATTATTTAACTTTTAATAGATTTGCTAAAAGAATAATAAATCCATAAAATTTGTACATTCCGTTTACGTAAAAAATCACTGTAGATAAAAATTAAAATACAAAATGGAAAATACAAAATACCATTAGGCGTTTTAATTGCAAAAAATGCTCATAATAATAAAACATGATCTGAATTAGTTAGTTTGTAGATATGAACAATAAACTATTATATATTTACTTTATACACACACAGGAGGAAAACAGACATACATTATTCATTGCACATACAAAAATTAAAAAAAAAATAAGTATAATATTAAAAATCAACTTCATATACTATATCCTAAATCATTATAAAATATAAGATTTGCTAATAAATTTTCATCGAGATCAATAACAAATGAAGTATTTCATTCAAGAATAATACTTTTGAAACAAACCTTTCTTCGAGTTGTAGAGAAACAAACTTATGACAGACTTTCTCTTTTAGAGCACTCATAAAAAGAGTTAAAAAGGGTTAAAAAGATATAATCCGGAACACAGAGGTGAACGGAATTTCTGACAAGTCGAGCGTCTGCAATCGGCGAAAGGGTTAGAGAGAAAGCGGCCGAATGCGATAAAAATAGAAAAGTCTGAGAAAAGGGTGAGCCAGCTAATGGTGGGGTAAAAATTTCACTTTTTTAACTGGAATAACCTAAACGTCCCTCAGTTTTCATCAGTCAACGAACGTGTTCATACAACTAAATAAGGTCTCTAAGGTATATCAAGGTGCTACTCAATGAAGTTACACTAGCAGGTGAGTTGATTATTTCATTGCATGGATTTATAAAGTAGGTTCTGTAGATTGTTTTGTATAGATAATGGCCTTCCCTATAAAAGTTCAAAGATGATCGGTTCCATGTATCATTTCTGTACATCACCTAATCTTTTCATTATATTGTTGAGCGGTTTCTTACAATCCGTCCTTCTACGCTATAATTGAATTAATAATTGAATTAATTATATATATATATATATATATATATATATATGATAGAGTCGGGAAGAGAAATAAAGAAATGAAACGTCACTTAATAACACTTTTCAATTCTAATGATCTACATTTCGTATAATTAAAATTATTATAAGATTAAGAAAAATTAATTTAATGCATTTACTTTTCTATACCAGACTTGCAATGTTTCATGTTAATAAATAAATAAATACAATAATTTAAGCAGTTATATATATTTTAACATGATTCTTAAATTTTTGATAAATATTTACTGAAAATAATGATACATCTAAAATTTTGAATGACATCTAAATTAACATCTAACATTTTCTATTTATAGTAAAACCGTCATATCAAATTAGATAAAATCTTAATTTCATTCCCTTTTCTCTTCGTAACAAAATAATTGACCATGTCATAAACATCTTTGATTGCAAGAAATACTGTCGCAGATATTAGGTAATCATTGACTGCTTCATACGAATAAAAATTACAGACATACTTAAGATATTATCGCGCATTTAAGTAATTAAATTCGCGTAAAATCTTGGCGTACTACGTAAATATGCGGAATATGCAAAGGGCAATAATTCGAGACTTCTTTTCCATATGAACAAAGTATCGTGCGACAAATGCAATGCTTTTTCCCTCGCGAACGTAGCGATATCTAGAACATCGAACTTGCGAAATAAATTTTACGTAGCCCCAAGGTAGAAACGCGAAGGGTCGCATGATCGAAGGATGCCTCTGAACATGTCCAACAAACATGAAGAATAATAAAAAATAAACCTAACTTTACTGCGGCGCGGAGAGACTGGCGGCGAGGTAGTGTGGCGGAATTTGCGGGACATCGGGGCGGGGGGGGGGGGGGGAGGAAGAGGAAAAGAAAGGAAGGTAAAAGAACAGGAACGGAATTTAGAACGAGACGAACGTTAGTTCGGAGCGAAACCTGAGGAAAAGGACGTAGAAACGCGCCATAAGGGATGTTGAATAAAGAGAGCGAACGGAAGGAAGGGAGATGGAACGAGAGATACATAGCGAGACGAAGCAAGACGGAAATGGAGGTTCTCTTTCTCTCTCTCGCTAATCTCTCTCTTCTCCCTCTTCTCACGGCCAATGAGTCGCCGTCGTTTTGGTGGCCCAACCCTCGGAGCAACATGGCCGCCAAGTGCAAAAGGGAGCTTAAGTAAGGGTTAGGTTAGACTAGGCTCGTCCTTCTGGACCCGTTCGCTTTTGTGAGAGAGAGCTGCGCACGGATGGGGGTGGGGGTGAGGGGAGGGGGTGAGACGTTGTCAGCCATCATGGGAGACGCGGGATAGGAAATGCAACACTCCGTATTTCCATGGTTCTGGAAACTTTCGAAATAATGGAAACGTAATCCATGACTTCGGTGATTAAAAATAGCCCGAGATAATTGTCGTCCCGCCGGTTTTAATGAAAAGTATCGTTTTAATTTTTGTCCGGGCGAAAAAATTTTGCGATACCGATAGCAAACGTACGTATGGATCGAACTTACTTAAACAGTTTTCTCATGTTATAGAGAAACTTGCAATATATTTATAATAAAATATTACAGAAATATACAGGGTGTCCCAGAATGATGGGGACTAATCTCGTGTGCAGATAGAGCGGACTAAACTGAGTCGAAAAGTCCTCTACCATTTTGCTAAATTCGCAATAGTTATTGCGTTATTAATTAAAATATTTGAGCTAATGAGCGCGTGGGAAGCGGTAGGCCGGAATCGGTAGGCATGTAAGATGGCTTATTTGTTTACATCTCTTAGCAACAAATATCACGCGTCGCTCACCGTTCGCTGCGTGACTCCACCTCTCGCTCAGATGATGCTTTTATTGCTGCTTTTAGTGCGGCTATCGTGAAAAATATAACATTTTTAAAAAGTCTAAACACACGATTGTGAAAAATGCATTAATATATAGAACCTTACTTTAAAACACTCTCTTGTACATCTCATGGTTTTAATAATATTCGCGTAAAACCGAAAATGTCGATTTAGCTTCTAGAGTCCGTTTCAACTCTTTAATACGCGATAAAACACTATAATAAAACATCTTTTATTTTCTCCGTTACTCGATAACACGTTTTTAAAGTTTATCGAAATCGAAGGTGGACGTGCGCAGATATGTTTCCTCGTTAGACCGTAAAATCAGAGAGAACGAAGTGCGTTTGACCGTTATTCAAAATGAGATGCTGCATACGCGGGTCTTAAAGCGTCTTTAAAATACCTGAAAACATGGCGTCTCGCGCGACAAATGTGCAAAAAGTCGAGAGTCGAGAAGCGCGAAGGTTACGGCATAACGGCGTCAATTAATTCGATGTAAAATCGCGGAGAGGCCGCGATTATGCTCGCTCGTCTTACGATATTAAGCCTGAAATTCATAGCGAATCCGTTTAATTAATTTCCACGCTCGTCTTATACGCGATTGACCCGCGAATGTACGTACATTATCGATCTCCCGCGAATACGCGCGCATTTTAACGCCATCGTTCGAAAAATCCTGGATGGAATATAATATTACGTACGTACTTTGAAAAATTCTCTCTCTCTCTCTCTCTCTCTCTCTCTCTCTCTCTCTCTCTCTCTCTCTCTCTCTCTCTCTCTGTCGTATATCTGGTAAAGAAATTGAAAACTACACGAAGCTATAATACGAGATTCGCAACACAAATTCGGTTTATAATACCAAGATTCTTTAAAAGAACGGCGGCAATTGGCGTAAGTCCCCGAAGAGGTATATTTGCAAGAGTTACACTGTAAGAGGATATACGTATTCTTCGAAATTGAAGTCTCTTGGAATGCTCGCGGATTCACATTACGCGGTTACCAACTTTCAAGCATTAATGTATGCGTGTATATGATCCTATCGGCGTCTGTTTCGCGGTGGGAAGCGTTTTTTTCGTCTGAAAAGCAGGAGGCGGACTTTGCGAAGAAGTTGCACGCTGAGCGTGCGCTCGCGCGCGAGAGAGAGAAAGACAAGGAGAGAAGGAAGATAAGAAGAGCGTCGGCTCGTTTTCGAATACGAATGGTCATCGACGGTATCGGTTACTATAAATTGCGGAGAAAATCGTACCTATCTGCCGTAAAGGGTCAAGTAAAGTAACGAATTAACGGCGCAGGGTGTGTCGCGGAGCGCAAAGTGCCACAAGTCCCTGGTGTACGTTTCTCAAGTGAGCGTCTCGGCCGCCGCCACCGACGGGATCTCCGGCTCTGTCTGACGTAAACATGAATTTATAATGGCGTTGTACTTGGCAAACTACCTCTTAGGGAAGTTATAAATTACGTCTCCCACGACTAACAAGATAATGCCGATTGAAAAGGGATGCCCGAGGGGGGTACGCGAAAGAGAATAGGGTAGATTCACACGAAGACGTTATACGTTGAAGGAAATCTCGCGTACATTCTTGCGTTGCCATCGAGAGGAGAAACGTGGAAAATAATACAAATTTAAAATTTTTTATGACGAATATAAAAAGCCATTAACCCATAATATAGAATTAGTTTATGTTTATCAATCAAGAGAGTTTGCAAGAATAATTAATTTAAATCTGATAAAACAATTTGAATGTCTTGTTTTAATGTATCCGCCTCTCAACATAATCAGTAATATTTTTGCAGAGATGGTCTTTTTAAAACGATAATATAAAACATAAATTTATCACTATATTAAACACTTTATACCAAAGTAAATCCACTTTACTATTTGACGTATCCATAACGTCTTACAATATCCGGGTTTGTGTAACGCGAACCATTCAAAAATAAAATTCGTTCATCGTTTTCCTTCGAACGATAGAAATGAACTTCGTAATAATATTATTCATCAATTCCCGATACAATAAACAGCGAGAAGTCCTTAAAGGCAATTACACGTATAATCGCAGTATCTATATTTTACATTTTTCTGACTACGATCAATGTAAAGTGCAGCCACTAGAGAAGATACTTGCAATTAAAGCTGTAATAAAACACATGCGGTTTCGCTTTAGCGGTTCTTCATGATCGCGTTGGTCTAGAAAGTCCCGACCGAAGAAAATTACTAGGAAAACTTCGTTATGTTGCGCGTTTCTTGCGCGAATGCAATCAATTTCTTTGATACATTGTCATTTCTATTTCAACGCATAATCGTTTCCGCGAATCTTTTACAACACTATCCGTTGCACTATTTCATATGCATACCGATATAGAGTTGCTCGGCTGTATAAAGACTTCTTTGTCAAATTCAAATTATCCTCTCGTGCTAAATAAGGCAAGCGATAATGGCGTTTTAATAGCCACTGTCATTGAATTATAATCAATTTCTTAGCGATGTAATCTATTTCTTTATCGTGCTGTTATTTTTTTTTTAATTACCGGAAAGTACACAATTATACAATCGTCTCTTCAGAGGAAGCTTTATCAGCGAATTAAAATGGTGAGGAAGCAATGTGCAAATTTCTAATTTGCACAATTTTTATTTTTATATAACCATAACAAATTTAGAAATCATATTATGAAAGTACACAATAAATGAAGATATTTAATTTTATACTTTATTCATGTAAAAAAATTTAGCCCAATATCTCAAAATTTGCGGAAGTTAGAGCAATCACGTCCTTTTGGTGCACATACACACATCATACATACGGACATTTTTAAAAAATGTGATTTTTCGACGTTTTAGAACATTCTGAACACATTGGCATAGAAAACTGAAAAAAAATTTTTTTCATGAAAACAGCTTCCTCTATGAGGAAACAATACAATCATCTCATGCGTACAATGTGTATCTGTTTTTTATTCAACTTACCACCACGCAGAACTCGACTTTCGGCGACCTAGCATGTCAGTAATCTGCAATTAGAAATAAGGGACAAGGATGAGAATTCTAAAAAATTCTAAAAATTTCTAATAATTGTGCACGTAGAGTGTAAATTTTTATGAAGCAAATCTCTGTTTTATTTTTGAACTTTATCAAATATTTCGTGAAACATTTTAAGGATACAGGGGTATCCTTAAAAAAATAGCCCGGAATGGTGAAAGCAACTTCGTGGACTCGCTGATGTGCGCCGCTTGATTCTACGCTAAAAAGGGTTAGGAGAAAGTCCCTTATTTATCGCGCTGTAAAAACGCCAGAGAAAAGGGTTCTTTTTTTCGGGGCGTCAACTCTTTCTCTATCGAAACCTTTTACCGTCGGCATACTGCGGTTTCTCCGACAGTACGCGAGTGACTGAACTTCGTCTTTTACGAGGTAGAAAAGAGATCGATTCAAAATTGTTTCCTTCATATTAAGCAGTTGTTAAATTGAAAAGAAAAAAGATACATTAAAACATTTTCGAAAGAATGGGACTTGCAGATTCTCCGTACTGTGCACAACGAAAATATTTTATTCAGTTCCATAAATAATAAAATCGGTACTTATCATTTCAAGAGAGAGAGAGAGAGAGAGAGAGAGAGAGAGAGAGAGAAAGAGAGAGAGAGGAGCGCCGCTGTAAATATTAGAGTTGTATCAGCGGCGACACACGCGCGTGTTTAATGGAAGGTTCAATTAAGGGATTGTGTGTCAATAGGAGACAATTGCGTGAAGGCTAGAAACATTTAAGCATGATAATCGGTGTCACTTTATCGCCGCAGACATCGCGGTCGCAGTATTCGCGTGTACCTTATGGGCAGAGCCCTCCATCGCGGTTTCTCCATCACGAAACCCCCCTCGCGCCCGAACGATTTATACATCCGTCGATGAGTATTCACGGTAACTTTGCCGCAATTCACAAGTCATGGCGCAAATCGTACCCTCGACGGGTCATTACGGGGGGCGGAGGGGGGAAACGGACCTCGCTCAATTAAATACAAATTGTCTTGCATCGTCAGGGATGTATAAATTCGAAGACACATTACGGAAGCCCCAACGCTGCTTCTACTATTATTCTCTGTCTCCTCTCTCTCTCTCTCTCTCTCTCTCTCTCTCTCTCTCTCTCTCTCTCTCTCTCTCTCTCTCTCTCTCTCTCTCTCTCTTAAAATCCTTGAAATCACCAATTCCAGCATTCCGTATGCGAAATTAATTTGCGCGCGTAATCGCATCGAGCGTGTGGCTAATTGCGTGGCTAATTACTGTGCACTCGAGCAAGTATTTATTAAACAATTTCTCGGTTTTTTTTCTTCGTCATTTAATTCGCAGTAGAATAAGCTCGATGAGATGATCGATAAGATGGGATTGATATATCTTATATGTATGTACATTAATAATTTACTAATAAAGCGCAATAATTTTTTTTCAGTGTAGTTGTAAATGTCGCTATTGATGTGACGTTGCTGTAATTTTACGGAACGTTAATCTACAATGCGCAATCCTTTTCGTTTTATGTTTCTCTATAAAGTTTTACCTTTCTCGTCAGGTACTCTTTTTCTGTCTTGTCTTCTTCTCTTCTCTCTCTTTCTCTGTCTTTATTCTTCTTTTTGCATTAATCTTTTTATTGACGATATGATAATTATGATAACTAAAAAAACTGCTTTAATATTTATGTGAAACATATATTATTTGACAAAATAAACCTAACTTTCTACATATAACAGAGCTTCAATTCGGTCGACACGTAAAAATTATTTGAGCAATACGTGAAAACATTTTCCTCTAAATACTATTGTGAATAAAATTCTTCGAAATGTAGATAGTAAAACAATGGTAATAACTTTATAAAAGATCTTTGAACATTTATGTATAACAAAATAATCAAATTTTAGAGAATAATTTTTATCTTTCAAAGAGAGTGTCAACTATATAGCTGATATATTTTAATAAAATACGTTAAGCATTACAACTCGGATGCGCATCTTCATGGAACACAGTGGCAACATAATAGCAGCATGTAACTTCGGCAATAGAGTGCAATAAACGACAATTTCCTAGACCTAGATAACTTACGACATAGCAGGGATAAGAGAAAGAGAGAGAGGGAAGAAGGCCTCGTTGCGGATTTATCGCCGCGTCTCGCGCATTGTTTACGTCTCGGACGAGGACATAAATCCTCATCCTAAAGCGCCGCAAACTGTCTGCACCCACAGTTTGCGCATCTCGGTGTTTCGCGCGCTTCTATTCTCTCGGACGACCACATATATTCGTATTCTTTACAAGATGCATCTCGATAAAAAGAAATGCCGAGATGCGCGTAAGAAATCCGCGCCGCGCGAATCTTTAAATAAAAATATATCCCGCCCGTTAAACCTGCTGCAATATAAATTGTTTCACAATTACTCATTTTTTTCCTATAAACTTACGGGAAATCCGTGTTTATAAGCCGATAATCTCTGGCATAGTAAAGTCCCGGTTTTACGAACGTCTACTTTGAGAACTACGGATTTAAAATTTAAAAATGTTTTCACAGGCAGGGGCGAGCTACACGACTGCACTAATTAGGACATGTCATTTCGACAAATAGAAACTTTCTTTTTTTTTACGTTTATTATCTATGAAAGAAACAATTTATAAAATATATTAAATATATTATAATATATTAAATATATAATTATAAAATATATAATTACAAAATATATAATTACAAGATATATAATTACAAAATATATTTATCACACAAAACTCTGAAAAAAATTGCTTTTAGACAAGAAAATAAAGCTTAAAGTATTTAATAAATAACTTTCTACACGGGTTATTTGAGCAAGTTATTTGAGCTTTAGCCGTATGATATATCGTGAAAATGCGATTTACTTATTTGACAATAATCGGAAGAAACCTTCTTATAAAATTTGAGCGCTGAGCGTGCAAAACGTCGGGGAAATTATAGACCCCGTAAATTATAGAAAGCGGCCGCACAAGAAGGCAAATGGTAACTTTGGCTTAATCGAGAATCGATATAGCCCCGTCGTTCATTTCTCCAAAAAGCTCTGAAGTTTTTACAAAGAAAACTTCGTGAACGTCGACCATTCTTCGACGGTGGATTTTTACTACGTCAGCGTTGAAGCTCTAGATACGACGGACGGATCCTGCATGCGCAAGAAACATGAATAATCGGATAATTGCGCCACTTGTGTGAAGTGCATTCTATTTCTGTAACGGCATATTGATGAGATCTATGCAAGTTCGATAGAAACTGAACGAGATCTCGATGATTCGGATTTACAAAAATCCATTAGACGTTTATCGTATCAAGATATTCTTGCTATTAAACTACTAATATATCGCGAAATTTAGTTGGTGTTTGTACGTGCGGTAAAAAAGCTTCTATGCAGCTATTACGATCTTTCTGAGTTTGTTAAAAAAAATGTATTAATAATGTATAGCAAAGATAAAATGTATGGAAAATTGTAGAACATCTTGGAATATTCTATCAGTAACGCGCAAAAATATTTGATGAGCGTATAATGCAGAATATATTGTGATATTCTATATCGTAAATATTCTATCAAAATTCAGAACTCTATAGCGTAATCGTAAATAAGAAAACAATATTATTATTTCTACGTTGGCTGATCGATAGTCTATTGAACGAAGCGGATAAAAAGAGCAAACTAAAATATCGAATATTAGAAAAATATACAAATATTATTGTAGAAAGGGAAAGAGATCACAAAAGAAACCAGTTACACATTTCCAAAAACAAAACCAATTCGATTAAATGTGTTTAACGCATCTGCAAAAAGACTGTAAATCCTAATAAATTTCTAAACAAAACAAAAATAACTGATATGTCAAATACTTTCAACTTTCATAACTACACATGCTCTGAAAATTGTGTGTTGTATTTTCGCTATTGCTAAAATATATAAAAGATGCTTAAAAAATTTCTGAAATCTTCGTGTAGCATTACAAATTTTCTGTTTTTAATTAAAAGGATTGGATGGACAGTTTTAAGCATCGCTATATGAAACCTAGAATATTGAGTATAGAAACAAGTTGAAAGGCAAGCTGAAAATAGAGAAGAGCATTCGGACGATATCGATCTCAGTTATCAGAAATCAAATACAACGATATTCAGATAGAATCAGGTCAGTTGATCGCAGGAAGAGTTCAATCGTTTACTTTTATAGCATTGCTTTTCTTCCGAATAAATCCAAGATATCTTTTACGTAAGCCTTTACATGCGAAAGGAAAAATCTTGCGCGCGTATCTTGATCTACATCTATATATCTATACATATATGTATATGTATACATAACAGCAAAAAGTATCACCACTTAAATTTATCTCACAGATCGCATCATAAGCGAGACTTTATATGAATGAGTTCAATAAGTTTCGCTAAGATCGGACGATAACGAAAAAAAATATATTTCGTATCGATCTAATTTAAGGGACGAAGGAAAGGATGTGACGAGATCAGCCATGCTCGAAGCAGAAGCAGTTTCGATCGTGTCTTGCTATGTCGAGGCTATGCTCCCTCGATCCAGCCATTGCGATTTAACAGCGGTCGATGCAGGCACCTAGAAAGAGAAGTTCGAGAAGGTCCGACACAGGAGGGCAACAACCAGGTGGAAGAGGAAGGGAGAGGGTTGAAAGCAACCCTCCGTTCCTTCGACAGTTCCAGGAATAATCCGGCGTATAAATTGGATTGTTGGTGGGACATGGAAACTGAACTGAGACGGCGAGCAGAGAGAAGAAAGACAGAGAGAGAAAGACAGAGAGAGACAGAGACAGAGAGAGAGAGAGAGAGAGAGAGAAAGAGAGAGAGAGACTGCACGTTGCAATAGACGAGGAAACATGTACCTACGTATAGACGCGCAAATCTCGCGTACACGTGCTCCATTACACGCGCGCGACAAATATACCGCGCCACGTATACAAATATACGCATACATAGATCCGTTCCGAGCACCACGTGGATTTCGTGGAGCTGCGTGAATTCAACGCTGCAACATCGCTGGTAGATGTTACATGATATATACGCGCGGATTTTCAGATAGGGAATACGCGCGGAAGAACGTCTACCTCACCCTCGCATTTGAGTTTGCACGAGTTCATGGTATAGTTAGGGACTCGATGAGAGCAAACAAAGTCGTTCCGCAGACTCCTTTGTGATTTCGGCTACAGGCTCGATGACACCGCTGCGGAAGAGAAACCGCGGACGCGAGAGACTCGACGTGGAAATATAACCGATGAATAATTCTATGAGTACGTGAACTTCATTCATCGACGAAATTAGTCCGTTCAAATTTTCTCCGTGAAGTTAGGTAACAACTCTCCAACCTCGTTTGATGCTTCTTACTAGAATAATAAATATAAAAAGATAATAGCATAAATAATCTAATGGAATATGATGGTCGAGAAGAATTTTCCTAGAATTCGGATTCGTAATCGTTCATAAATCAATAACTTGTCTAAAGCGAACATTTGCTTTCATAGACATTCTGAGATGTATTTATACGAACGCGAATGTTAATAATAACTCAACACGTTTTTATAGAAAGGAAATTTTATATAAAGTTTATAAAAAATATTTTATATAAACTATTTTCTATAAAGTATTTACATAAAGAAAATTTTATCCAAATTTGTTGGAATTATATAACTACAAAAGAAGGATTTTCTTTTATCTGTAAAATGTAGATAAAGGAAAATATCGGATGTATCTGTCATCTGAAATCGAACTCTAAAATGCGTAGAATATTTTGGAAAGATTTTCTTTTTTCTAGCAGTTTGTATGCACCTTATTCTTTATTAAAGACGCGGTATTAAATTCCGATGCAATTCAACAAAATCCGCTTGGTGTATTATTGACACTTCGTGAGAAATTTAATTCGCAAAATTTAATTACGGTCGAATCTTTCACGAGTTTAACACGAGATCGCAGGAACAAAGAGAAGCTTAAATAGCGAACTTTAAATCTGTTAAATTCGTGCTTTACAACAATCGTGGAAATTCTAAACGATCGTCCCCCGAAGGCGGCTAATTAATCTCCACAGATGATCTCTCGCTAACAAGATCCGCGCACACAATGTATGTACAATGTACACAATGTATGTATGTATCTCGAGCCGTGACCGGCTTCATCTCATTACATAGAAACAGACACGTTATACGTGAGAATCGCCGCGTAAACATTGCAACAAATTAAGTCGAGTAGTTTACGAGATAAGGAATAAAAGAATAATGAGTTCCTATGCAAGGTGAATTCAATCGGCAATAACGTTTGCTCCCTCGCTTTTTCGTACGATTTTCTAAAGAAGACACTCATTCAAACAAATCTTAACAGACGCGATTGTACGTATCGTTTAACTAATACACATCCGACTTCCGAGATGTATATTACAAACACGTCTAACACCATACTTGGTATCAAACTAAATTAATTCCAATCTCGCGAAAGCTCTGATAATCGAATGAATGGACAAATATTAAATTCTGACTGAGAATATTAAATTCCTGTTCTCATCTCTAAGAGTGGCTAAGGATTTGAATTGATATATTATCGTTGTTTTCTTTAAGTAACATATCTGAATTTTTGATACTTTACGATTCGAAATTCTATTTGCGTTTTTTATTAATTTTATAGCGCCAAAATTAAAAATCGTATAAACATTTGTAATTTTTTATGCAGGTTTCATCATCACTTCTTGAAGCTAAAATACAATCTCCGATTGTAAGTCGAACACGCATCTTATACTGTTTATTATACTGCAGTTATAGGAAGATATACTATTTTCGTAGTGTATAATATATCTTAAAAATCGATGTTTTGGGATACGTTGAGAAAATGGCGACGGATATGTTAGCCAGACGTGTCATGTGTTGTGTGTGTGTGTGTGTTCGCCCTTATAATAAATTCAAGACACACCGATGGTGTGTAGCTAACCTAAGTAAACTGTTCCTCCAAAACAAGAATATGCTGTTTCTTCTGCGCGTTGATTACATATGCCCTCGTCCCTTCTGTACCATATTGGCGAGGAAGCTGATATACGTAGGATATTCCATTTTCTCCCTCCCGTCTTCGCAAGCTTGACAATGCAGCGATAAAGACGTCATATTTTTCGAGAAGAACCTTCAGATATATATATATAAGTCGAAAAATCGATACTCTTGCATGTCAATACATTTACATATGCAAGGCAGTATTTTCCCTTTTCTGCTTTACAAGAATTTTCATCTTGACATGTACTTTGATACTCGGGGAGAGAACAGATTGTGACAATTTTAATAATTGATTATTTAAAGAGCTTTTGACAAAAAGATATAAGCATTGATATATTAATAATGAAAACGCTAATGCACATTAAGAAACATGATTTTACTGGATATTATCGGATATTATAATGTTTCAGCTCTAACAGCAAAGACATTTAAGCAACAAGTCCTAGAAAATTATTTTCTCAACACTTGGTTTTACAGCGACGGAAATGACGTGACGTTATTTAATATTGGAAAGTTAATAGCTTAAAGTACTAGAATTATGACAGCTTTAACTACTTGAACATTAACTATTCGACTGACGATAGTTTGAACTGGACTGCGGCCAAAATATGACTGCAAACTGCATATAAAATATCCAAATGCCTTGACTGAAGATGCAGTGATTTAAAATAGCACTCTGACATGTTGATAACGATAATGTATTAAAACAGATCCTCTCGTTTTACTTTCTATGAAGTTAATCTAAAACGTATACATAAAAACGTGAACTTAAATGCTCACGTCTCCGAGAAAATATAATTATTGAGGTAAAAGAGTAATCATACCTTGAAAATAAATTAAACAAGTGTAAAGTGTTATATAAGAAGAAATTTTCAATTTTCAATTTAGTTCGACTTGATGCATTTACTAGTCGCTGTTATATCTCTCGGTGATGTGTAAAAATCTCATCGCTCATTTTACTAAAGATACTTTTTAAAATTATACATACATACATACCTTACACACACACATACATACGTGTGTATGTATATAAAATCCGTTACAAAATTTAAATCTGGGATACCTACAAAAGAAATTTTGCTGTGGGTCAAAATTGACCCAGCTGATCCAGCGAAGTAGCATATTTCTTGGCAAAATATATTCTCCTAATAATTCAGAAACGAATTTTCGAGCGTATTAAAAGACATTACTACTCGTGAACTGCATTACTTACCTCTCTTCGCGAAATATATTCGTCTAATAGCTCAGGAATGAATTTTCAAGCGTATTTAAAGACACTTGTTACATAGCTCTTCGCGAAATATTTTCTCTTAACAGATCAGAAATCAATTTTCAAGCGTAGTAAATGACACATATTATTGCTCGTGAACTGCATTACTTGCTTCTTCGCAAAATATATTCTCCTATTAACTCAGACGAATTTTCAAGAGTATTAAAAGACGCGTATTACTGCACGTTAACCCCATTATCAGCAATATTTACCGTACGGACAGATTTTTCTCGTAGATTCCACCAGTGCATATCAGACGAATCTTGGCGCCAAGATTGTAAATTCAAAGCAAATAAATAAAACAAATAAATAAAACAAGCCGAATCGATGAATAGAATTGTTGTAATTAGCTTCATTATTATTAACTTTCGAACAGACGTTTATCTGCGCTCATGAAAGGCAGGGTCAATTTTGATCCATAGCAAAATTTTTTTGCAGCCATTTCTTTTTCTACGCCAGATTAAAATTTTATATCGGATTTTATATATTTATATAAGCTGAATCATCTTTTTTGAAACTATTTAACCTATAGTTTTGTCAAAAGCTCTTTTATTACATTTCTAAGTGGGAAATTATTCGTTTTCTGCCTGTTCGAGGTACAAAGTAGGAGCTCGATTCTTATACATATAAATGAAATCTATCAAAATTTATAAAAGTGAAAAAATTGAAGTTGAAAATGAAAGCAAAATCTTAACTCGGGATTGTTCGATCTGCGCAGTCTAATTTCTCGCAGTCGACTTTCGTCTGACACGATCACAAAAGCGGCTTTGAAATGCAAGTTCTACATACGTACGAGCGGTTGGTATGTGTTCATACACGCGCGTTCACTATATTCTTCTCTCACAGCCTACGTTACCACGGCGTGCACGAATACTTGTTGTTTATTCACGAGAAGACGTTGCCTCCTTTTTTTCGTCTTTTTTTATTTGCCCGTCGATACCACCTCATCTCTCGCGCCGCACGATGACCTTCCTTTCTCCCTCCGCCATCCTCTCTCCCTCGCCCCTTCGCTTTTATAAAATATAAGCAATTTCATGCTTTCCGCTTGACTCCTGAGCGGTTCGCCGAGCATATCTTTACGAAGTGGCACTCCGGATTTTGCCAACTTCCCGCGTCTCGTCATTTTACCGATAGTTCCCTTTGTAGGATGTAGGGTATGGTGTAATCCCTGGTAGAGCTCAAAACAAGCAGCTTTTTACACCAACGACTTTATCAGACTATTCATTCCAATGTTGGAGGAGATTTCGCCGCGAATCAAATCCACTATCGAGGATGAAGTAATTTATGCTTTCCTTGATGAGAGAGAGAGAGAGAGAGAGAGAGAGAGAGAGAGAGAGAGAGAGAAATATATCAAAATAAATAATAAACATAATCGAAATTTTAGGATCTTAGTCCAATTGCTAAATATTGCATAAGGATTAAGCTTTCTTAAATAATAAAATAATAATAAAATCTATGAAAATTAAATATTGAACTGCGACGTGCGTGCCACATTACATATCATCGGAGTCAGAGATACAGGGATCGTTTCGCAGTCCTCGGTTCGTGTATGTATCGAAGATAGACAAGAAAGAAAAAGTATTTTTACTTCTCGTAGTCTTATTTATTTCAATGCCATCTTCGGCAGTCCCCAAGTACGCCCAATTCTCGCCGCCAGCCACGAACCAGTCTCGTCCATTCTAATTTTCTCCGTGCGTCCCTGATTGGAGTCTACGAAGAGCAATTTAATTCCCCCTCTCGTGCACTCTCTCCACTTACGAATCCATTCCATTGCAATATGCATGTTGCACCTGCATCCACGCCCACGCTATTAGTCGAAGTCTGTCTTTAGGCAAAGTCTGTGCACTCACGTCAATTACAATATAATAACGATAAAAGATATGTACGCATTCGAGGAGTATCATTTTTTGTTTGGACACATTGTACATTAGACATGTACACGAGTCTCTGGTTTGACAATATTTGCCTTTTACCTATACGCATATTCTACGGTTATCTGTTTTGCAGTCCAAAAGATTAAGCACGTATTCATTGACCGTAAATATATTCCCTATTTATTATGTCGCGATTATTTTGTTTCGAAAGAAATTATTTAAAATAATAGAATTTATTTATTTTATAAATTTCACATTGATGTTAATTCACATTTACATCGCGAAATATACATATATATTTTTCAAATGAGAGCAGTAGAATAAAGTAAATTTGTTAGATAAATATATTATATATTCGAGGTGAGTAGAAAAATGAAACTAATTAAATGCATTATTTAAGTTATTTTAACTAAAGACGATACTTCTTCCTCTTTTCTTTAAAGGGAAATAATTTGTCGCTCGTTTTTGCATTTGTCGCATCGCGTGAAATATTATTTTAGTAAGTTATACATATATGTATTTTAATATACACTAGACGAGAACTGATAACTTTTTCTCTTTCAGGTTGATTCCATTAAATTTTCGCTTCAACCTATGTCATTAGCGCAAAACAGCCCGCGACACCTGCACAGCGCAAGTTTGAAATAACGACGGTCCCTTTTTCCGAGAAAGCATAGAAGTCTGCCGACGCAGAGGCAAATAGGGAATCGTGATTCCGTTCTCTCTCTCTTTCTCTCACGCTGAGAATTATAGGTGGGACTGGGGGATTATCTCGCCAGACGGCGAAATGGTAAAAGTTGGGCCGCTGTGCGTGCCGGGGTAAGAATGGACGAGGGTAGAGAAAGTAACGGAGAGAGGTTTTCAGACCTTTTCTTCGGTGGAGCCCCGCAGACGCAACGACACGCCCTGCTCTGCCACTCCCTCCCTCCTTCTCTCTCTTTCTCTTTCTCTCTACACCTTCATCTTCTACCCTGAAAACGTCGATGGGAACCCACGTAGGGTAGGTTTGACTACAAGGTAGGGTCGATTCGAGGTTGGAACTCGGAGAGGAGAAGGGGATGATGCGGATGTCGATGCTGGCTGCTGGTACCTACGTGCACGTCTGGACAAACTAGCGCGGACGAAAAACTTGTACGTTCTCCTCGATGAGCGCGCATGTGTACGCCGTGTCAGACGAGCCTGTACGAGAGGTGCTTGAAACGCTCATGTAACGCAAAGACGTGCGAGAGATCCGTGTGAGTCCTGGTATTAGTACAGCTGATTGTGTAGGTAGTCTAGGCACTTGTGTCAGCTCTTAAGGTGGGTGTGGATGCTGGTACGCAGTCGTGGTGGTAGTACTAGTGTGGTCGCCCCCAAAGTGGTGTTCCCTATTCGTCCCTCTAGCTCCTCTAGCAGGCAGGTCCAGTGTTCAGATCGATAACGCGATCCCGGCTAACCTATTCGGCTCACCGATTCGGTATCGCAACCATCCTCCACGTATTCCCTTTCAGTATGCAAAAGTATGATCGTCCGTTTATCAATTCCACTGTCGGATTGTGTTGGTAGTGACACACGTGGGCGTAAAACATTTGTGTGCCTAGTTTCTCGAACAACTTTATCGATTATCGATTTCGCATCGTTATCGAAACAAGTACCGAGGAAAATTATGAAAATTTTTGTTTCAACTTTCGCACGTTACCTGCTTATTTATGTTACTATTATTTATCCGTAGAGCGAACGACGAGAATATTTTTCTAGCACGAAGAAATAATTTATCGGCATTCTCTTAGCTGTGCACTCGACGAATGGCTATTTATATATATATAGATGCAATAAGTAATTCTTTTTTCTCCTCTCACGTAGAATTTTATTACCGTCTAGTATTTCATATTACGCGCTTGTAAAATTAGCGATAATAATTAATTAATTTTTATAAAGAAATGTATAAAACACTTCTTCGTCGTGTGATAAAATTGTTGCGCACAAAAAGTATGTAAATTAGTCGAATCGAATCGCTGATTTTTCTTTAATAATTATTTTATATAATGGCCTGTTATAATGTGCTATTTTTGTATAATGCACCTGTATAATGCATCTAATTTTTTTTGTTAAATCACAACAAAATTATTATCATCGCGCGCAAAAATAACGCAGTTGGTTTACCGACGATATTTTTTTCTTCAATTTCCCTGGTGGAACATAAAATAATATACATATATCTCAGATTGCTTTAACAAAACGTTATTTGTAAGGAGCACGAAGCAAGTATTATTATCGATTTAAGAGAAACAGTCAAAGTCCACAGTCACGCAGAACGAATCGACTTTATCGGTCAACTTTGTCAGACACAAATTGGCAATTTTATTGTTCATCGCAAGGGAGTATCTCTTTTATTGGCGCACCGATTTCTTTCAGTTTCTTAATTCAACGCGAAGTGGATCGATAGCTTTAGGGTAAATTAGAGCGATAACTTCAGCTCCGGTATCGGTAAATTCCTAATAAACTACCTACATAATCAACTAATTACTATATGCGTTGTAATCAGCATTCAATGCAGAGTAATATGCATAATAAACGCGTTTTACTTCTGCATATGTTCTCGTCGAGTGTATAATTTTGTCCATATTTGTGGATAAGGCGAAAAACAAAAGCTTGTCTTGAAGATAGAGTAGATGATTAAATAAATAATTAAGCGGTACCTTATCTGATAAAATTGGCACAGGAATCCGATAAGTCGTTAGTCCGCGGAAGAAACTTTAAGAAACGGCTCGTGTGTATAAAAATTCTCGTTACGTGACTCCTTCAATGTTTGTCGGATAGACACGGAGATGGTAGACAGAATCAGTGGACTCCTAAATTTAAAAAATCAGATAAAGTTGTAATCATAAAATATGAATGCATAAGAGTTATCATTTATTTCATGACGTCTCAATAATAGATAGTTGAACAGCATCCTTTATTCCTATACATTAAATCATTAAATATATAAAATATTCGATGCTGCTTTTACAACATTTATTTATGTAGCCTTGCAAATGATCGAAGATGATAAAATTTGTCTTGTTGTATAAGGCAAAATTGCAATTAAGAATAATAATTAACTCATATATTAACTACAATTAGATTTTACAGCCAACTTATATCCTTTAAACGCTATTTTGATATTTTTGGAAAACAAATCAGATTCTCGATTTCTCTCTCTCTCTCTCTCTCTCTCTCTCTCTCTCTCTCTCTCTCTCTCTCTCTCTCTCTCTCTCTGTTTATTGCGAAAATGTGCGCATATCACGGTCGGAATAAATAAATAAATTAATAGGAAATGAGTCTTATCCCCTCTGTCGTCCCGTCTCTTCCCTGCTCGCAAAGAAATTGTACGAGAATCCGATGTTAAGCAGCCGAGACCTGCGAGCTCTCGGATATAAAAAGTACGCATTATGTGAGCTGTCCAATGGGAAGCCACTAGTGATGACGTGCAAAAAAAGACGAGCGAGAGACAGAGAAGCCATAGGGATTATCGACCGGCGGAGAAAATCGTCACTGTTCCTTATGGAACGGGTTCGAGTTTTGCCAGAAGATATTGGCGCGCTTGATTGCCGATACAAACCGGCCATATGGTCCGGCAAAGGAGCTCTGCGAAGAAAAGAAGGAACGAGGAAAGGGGAATGAAAATGGCGGGGCTGCGTAATACAACGAAAGCAACTACCCTACTCTCGTCGGATTTGATAAGTTTAGAACTCTCTCGAGTCTTCATCGATAGTTTGGGTTACTCGTTCCATATATAGACACACGTGGAGCATATGGAAAAATCGATCACGCGACTGAAATATTATGTTTCAACATATAAAATGCCTTTAATTAAATGCCGTATGAGAGATGTCTGATAAAATTGATATATCTTTTAATATTACAATCAAAATTCTTTTATATGATATAACTCGACAATAAATATATGTATACATGAGTCTAGAGGCACAAAAACACATAAATTTATATTGTTTCATTTAGGGTAGATGTCCTAATTACTGCCACCTTAAGCTTATAGTCGAACTTCATTTAACCATTTTGGGCATTGTTGAAGCTAAAAAATGCCTTACTATGAATCAAAATATTACTTAATAACTCTATTATTATAAAAAAAATTATTATGCATTAAATATAAATACTCAAATTAATAAAAAATGAAAATCTACAAAAATCTGCGATGTCCCCATGACTGTCACGTGTTGTTCGTATGACTGACACCCGATAATTGCCAGTCTCTTTGACTGTGACCAGATCACTGCCAGTTAAAAGAGGTTAGAATAGTCTTGGTGAGTGTCAGTTATGCGTACCTGTGACACGTTTCTTGCCCCGAACACTGACGGCAGTTCGACGAACAGACCAGAAAATATTGCCCCTATTGCTGTAAGCGTTAATTATAATAATTTAACATAAAATATCACTTATTTCACACATTATTTCATTAAAATGATTCTTATATAGCTCATTAATTCATTTTACATAATCAATGTAGGTTATATAATAAAATTATTATCCTTCCTTTAATACGACTTTTGCATCGCCTTTGTTTACGTAATCGCACTTTTGATACTCAAACTTAACGTTCAGTTTTTAACATTAATTTCTAAATACTAAGTAAAAACAAATACGTTTCATTTTATTGTTTTTATATAAATCAAAGTATTAATTTAATAATAAAATTTTTTTTGAACATGTTTGTTTACAAATTTATTTTTTATCAAGTAAAATAAATAAAACGGCAGTTATAGGGACACTGACAGTTATTGGGACATCTACCCTATGTATTATATTTATAATACATAAGTAATATCCAAACCAGGCGACAGTAAGTTAAATATATATAAGTAATTACATATATTTGATAAGTTAAATGAAAAATATTCTTTTCATTTATTCAGAGGATATTCAGAGTTTCTCGATCCAATTTTCGTAAGATGGCATGGGGTGCGAAAAAATCACTTTATGGTTATTACGTATTCCATAAAGTTCGACTATAAATAGCGCTGTAGCCGCATAATACATCGTTCCATTCTTTTTGGTGTGCTTTCTTAAATCACGCTCTTCCGCGACGGATCCAGACTCATTTCGCGGGTGTATTATCGTAACTCAGCCCGCTTGTAAGGAACGTGTGTATAACGATTGCATCTTCCAGCGAATGTTTACGAGGTCCGTGAAACGACACACGTGCCGACCACCCGTGCTTTTGAACGCAACGTCGACAGAAAAGCTCGTCATCTTCAATCCGGGATCTATATTGTGAGATTGTTGACCTACCTTAACCGTTTTGCAAGTTTTGTAAGAAAATACAAGAACCAGACAGTCGATTATCGTCGAAAAAATATATATGTATATCCAATGCGAATATAGCTTTTCTATTTTTAAACATTACAAAAAAATTGAACTTGTCTGAAGAATATCGAAATATTTAGTCATTTAAAAAAAGAATATACGTATTCTCAAAATATTACTTACAACAACGAGCAAAAATTATTATCCACAGAAATAAAGAAAGAGGCATCTTATGAAGTATTTTTTAAAAGCTATGTATTATCGCATAAAATTTGTTCATCGATCGTTTCTAGTGAAAAATGTTAAAGATAAAACATGGAGTTTAATGCTCTTTTATCATCAGTTTTTAGCGTCATATAAATTGCGTCGATATAAATTGCGAATTATAAGACAAGAAATGTAACCGCGAGAAGGAAACACGCACCTATTCATATTTTATTTATAAAGTTGATACGATAATCCAATTCAAGGTTTGTCTAATTGACATCGCGCTATAAAATCAGAAGTTTTATCTAATGCTACACATTTTATTTTAATAAATATCTTGCGGATTAATTAGTCATCTGTGATTTGTATGCGTATAATTAATTTCGAATCTTATCGTATAATTTAAGGTTTTCTTAAACTGGATTTTGCAAAATCAAATCATATTTCGTATTTAAAATAAATATTCTCAATTGTATAAATTATTTATCGCGTCGTATTTCTACCTTGTAGTCAATTAGATAGTACTTTTCTTTTCATTCACAAATACGATAGTAAGATTCTCGAAAGATACGGTTAGCATTGCATTTTCCTTGCATTCGCGCGAGTGAGAGAATTTCTTTCACATGTATCTAAGAGTTTATCTAAAAAAAAATTCGTTCAACAACCGTACGATAGAGATACGTACATGTAACTCTTCGGAAATTAACCGAACGAATATCCCAGCCACTTTACGTATAGACGGCGAGCAATCTATACATTGTCAATCCACGGACAGTTAGCCAAAAAAAGAAACTAACTAATATCCGAACACGAGCGGCTCTTTCGCGGCACCGCAATCGTTTCATTCCAGTTTAAAGCATCAACTAGGTAATTTTATAACGTCGTAAATAAGACGCGCTTGTGAGTTACGTGTCAACTTTCTTTCCGCCTCGGTTCTCCGATATTTTACACGAAATGCCCGCAGAAGCGGGGGGAGGGGCAAAAGAAAAGTGGAAATAAACAGTTCATTGGATCTTCAAAGCTCGACGATTCAAGTCCGGATCCGTCCACAAGCTGGTTGTTTATCCCTACAGCTTACCTGGACATCCCGCGAATGCTACCCGATGTTCCTCTACGCTTTTTTTTTCTTTTTGCCGCCGCTCCAAATTCAGCGGCGGAGAGATTTCTTACAGGAATGTCCGATAAGAATAAACTGGGATTCATCGGCGCACGATTGAATTTTATAATGAACCGTAACATACTTCAAATAGAAGTTTTGCTCCTTTTATTTTCGTTGTGTTTTGTGTTTATTTTCGTCCGCCCAGGCCTTAACGATGAATTCGAACAACGTCTTGTAACGTAAACATATGGCGAGAATGAGTTGCCATCATCGAAGAGAGAGAGCACGTTCTATTTTAGCAGTCTTTTGCCATAGCGATCTGTACATAGATATAAACAAATCAACAAGATTGGTTTGCAAGATTTATTTAATACTTTTTCTCTGCTTCGTTATTATTTTCCCTCCATACGTCAGAGAGATACATATATTAAATTTAATAATTATTCTAATTCAAATATAATTAATAACATAACTACATGTAATACAAAACTACTGACGACAGTCAACAAAGCATAAACAGAGTATTGCGTGTAATACTCATGTAACGTCGTTTGTAGAATCCGATAAAATTCATGAGAACATTCTCCTTATTTAAAAAAAAAACTGCGATTTTTAAAACGATTATATTATATATCAAAGAAAAAAAATATAATACGACTAAAAAAAGTGAATATTGAAATTATAAAATTACAACAAAAAAAAACAGAATAAAACTCAAGTCCCAAAGAATAAACATTGTTAATAAAATTATAAAAACTTTTCCAAATAAACAAATTGTGCAGTTGATGAAATTTATTTTTATCGCATAAAACGACTAATTGTCGTTAAGAAGGCATTCGAATCTCATGAACGGAATTCTTTCCTCGTAGTCTCGTCATGAAATATTTATTGGATAATGTCTGTACTTAACGTGACTAGTATGATTAAAAGCATAAAGATATAGCGATATACCACGATATACTATACTTATAATTACGTAACATCTGCGTGTCACTTGGTTGTATGTGATTCTCCTCGCTTCGAACATGAACTGTCGCTTCTCTTTAAAGATGCCTGGTTCGGGATAGAAATTCCATAGAAAGTTAGACATAAGATGTAAATCCCGGGAAAGAGAGAGAGAAATACAGGCTAGAGAAACAAGAGCTTTATCTTCTGAGGAAAGTCTTGCGCATAGATTTCGTGTGGAGGGAAGAGGAGTCGCTTCGAAATTACCAATCTTGCCTCGGAGGGTTTGCAGTCCAGACAGCGGATATATACGACCGCACGTGTGTACATCACACACACGCACACACATCCGACACGTGCACACACACACACACACAAACACACACACACGTGCACGCCGGCGAGAGAAGAGTGCGCACACGTCTACCTATCTACCTACCTACGCCCAGGCTAACTGCTTCGGAATCGACGGGGGAAAGAGAAGATCGGCCATCATGAATTCCAGCCGTGACTTTTCTTTGCAAATGTCTCCGGGCTCCGGGATATCTGCCGCTTGCGAGTCGTTCTTTTATCCGACGAAATAAAGTCGCGGATAACCGAGCGTAATAAACACGCGGACATAATTATCCGGATCCGAGATGCGGATAAGGTTGCCCCCCTCCTCCCTCACCCCTTCCTGTCCTTTAAAGTACCGCGATGCTGATCTCCGTGGGGTAGGGTTACTGTAAATTTTCGTTTCACTTTTTCGCATCTCTCGGCTTGTCATGTACAAGCGTTGTCTCTCGTCTCGTCGCGTGAGGAAAATATCCGTGAATTTAATCTTCCTGGCGCGTATATAGCATTGAAGATGGAATAACACTGTGCACAGATACAGGCACGAAAGAAAGGTCGCGTTAATGCATTGTATTTGCCTCGCTTATCTATTTCGGTTGGGGGGGGGGGGGGGTAATTTTTTTTTAATTATCCTAGATCCAAATGTGGCGCCGTCGTAACTTTTAATTAGCCAAACTCTTAACAAACACAAACGTAAATTGTAACAACCTGCTTAAATTTGCATACTTCAAGAAATGTATGCATTATGTGTGAGAGATAGAACTTTTTATTTTATCCATAATATGTATTTTATCAATGATGTAAGATATATTATTGCATTGTATCGAGCGACTGTTAATTAAAACTAGAAAAGACATCACTTTTTCATATGTAACTCCTTATTTATAACGCAATATAGAGTTACAAATAATATATTTTTCTATATTCTCATATTTTAATAATAATTCATGTATTATCTCGTACATGTGTTTTTGTTATATTTATAAAGAGTTGTTTAAACAATATGCAATCTTTTTATTGGAAAAAATTATATTATTTAATGTAATGCAATATACATACATATATATAACTCTTTACTCTTTGCTTACTAATTGGAACAAAATTGCAAGCTATTACCATATTTTATATCAGAAGTGCTTTTTTTCCAGCATAATGTAATACACAAGTAATGTAATAATATACAAATTTAAGCGGTTAATCATCCAATTACCTTATAGTTTGATTATTGAATTAAAAAAATTAATAGAATTTTATCATGTTATCATTAATAACTATAAGATACAAATTAAAATTGCTAATAATCTAATTAAATTAAATAATATTTTTAACAATTTTATATTAAATATATAAATAAATGCATATTGTGTGCTCCGAACATACTTGTTTACAAAAAGCATATCGCGGTCGTTATTGCTCCTAATAAGAACAACATTTTTTAGTTATTTAACTATAAGAATTTGTGCTGAAATTGTCGATAAAGATCAGCGCAGGGTTCTAAGTGGTAGAGACATCTATCGGGGATACTGTAAAACTGGAAGTTGCGGAAACGACTGGCAGAGTGCAGGATTGACCGTTTTTATGATGGCTGCCGGCGAGAGAGTACGGATTGGCCCGGTCGACGGCGGCCATGAATTCCAGGAACAGAGGATTGCATAATGAGCCTCATGATGGCCGACACAACTACCAATGACGTCAGGAGGGTGGCGCCTAATGAAGAACAGGGGTATCGGTGCAAAATGGCGCGCCCCTTACGGCAGACATGCTGCTACGTGAAAATTCTTCAATCGCGAAGAGAAAATGTAAAAATACGTATCGGAAACTTATAAACTCTTCCCTATATCACAAATTAAAAAAAAATCCTGCGATAATCGAAAAAAAATAGTATCGACGCATACATGTAGATCAAAATAATTTTATAACGCAAGAAAGATATAAATATGCTTATACTTTTTTCGAATAAGTTGGGCTCTTTTTCTAAAAGATAAAAAAACTTTTTTTATAATTATGTTATAATTTTCATTCCACGCGCGATACAGAATCGTATCGTTCAGGTGAAGCATAATAAATATTTCAATCAGTTCGCGTGATATCGAGAAATTAAAATGAGGTCAATGTGCCTGCGAGTAGTAAAAACAATAAAACGGCGCGAGACATAAAATGCCCTCCACGATACTCCACCGCGATCTCAAGTGGAAGGGGGAGGAGGGGGGCCGCACGCAGGAGGTCCGCGTGTAAAAACTTTTATGATCGCAGTCAATAAAATGACGTAACCTAAGTGGTCTACGAGTGGCAACATGACGTCACAGACCGGAAGTTACGCGTAAATGCCACGTGGATCGATACGGGGAGGAGGAAGAAGGGGTGGGAAAGGGGGGAATAGAGACGACGTTGAGGGGGGTAGGTAGGTGGAAGATACGCGGGGGCAAAGGAGACAGAATCGGTAAGAATGACTGAACGAGCGACCAAGGGAAGGAAGAGAGAGAGAGAGAGAGAAAGAGAGAGACAGAGTCGGGCTGATGGTTTACGACATTCTGTTGATGGCCGTAGTGGCGTAGTTGTGGCGTCGAGCTCATAAAAATGTAACGAGCCTGTAAACGTTCGTTTATATTGCCCTGCCTTTACACCCGTCCGGATTGGGGCAGGTCGTGGTACTTCTCCCGCGAACCTGGTTGTACCATGTGACGTCACGTATAAGACAGACACACGCGTGTGTGAAACCTTGTAGCGGATACAATATATTTTACGGGGAGAGATGTGCTGTGTGTTTCGCGCTCTCTCTACGTATCGCACCTCGACTCCGTTTTTAGAGTCGATAAACGAGAGGTTCTCGGTCAGCCGTGTATCGTAATGTTTCGAGGAAACGTAACTCGCAACCTCGCGTTAGCTGACTTTTGTCTGCGACCTTGACTCGGTATACGAGAAAGCGAGCTAGAACTTCAAACGAAATACATGTTCGCAAAATCTCTCTCTCCCTCTCTCTCTTTCTACGCATGTATATATGTGTGTACTAAATTTCTCACATTATATTTTATTAAAGTTTTCATTAAAATTAATCATTAACCGTATCCAATTATCGTTCATGTCTCATTTACAATAAGAAAGATTACATATGTCCTTTACTCATAACGTCTAAAAAATGGGGTAATATATACTGCAAAGATAATAATACAAAACATCGTTATAAAGAGGTGAAGGATTACGAAAAAGGATTCTGCAGCGTTATGGCTATCGCGAAAATGGCTCGGCCGGCCCACTGTCATTTGCGAATCCGCCGGTCTATCCGTTACTCAAGTAACCTTGACATCGATACGTAGCGTGCAGCCGTGATTCATGCGAATGACCGACATCATTCCAGGTGTTTTGTGTACGACCTGACGTACGTGTCGCACACAAAGGAGGGGCCCGCAAAGGGGGGACGCGCGGTTTAAAAGCCGCGGAGAGTAGTCGGAGTTGCCGCGCGCGCTCCGCTCGTTTCGCTAACACTTAAAGCTTTATAGACGGTCGTAAAAAGCGCTCGTTTAGCTTTATTTGGGCAATAAGAAACGGGGGAGAGGAGGGAGAGGAGAACGCGGTCCGTACCGACCGGACGCGACGTAGAAGATAAAAGAGATACATTTCTTATCTTATCCACTGCTGCACGTTAGGTCGTGCACTCTTGAACGCGCGATTAATGATCGAAGGATGATGAGTGAACCGAGATAGTGTCGCAAGACTTGTCAATTGAGAGAGAACGATGAAGGAAGGTCATTCTTCATAAATGGCCGATCGTTTCTCGGATTGATCGCACTATTTGATCGCACTATTAAACAACACATGTAGAGAATCCGTTTAAGGAGCATTCCCGCGACAGTCGTAAAAGACATATCTCCTTCGCGATTTTTAATGAATGCGATTCGATTTAATTAACTTATTTTTTTCTCCTCCTAGTATTACGGAGAGAAAATCTTTGCAACGGCAGAGAAACGTTTAAGGTTAATTGAACTGGTTCAGCGATAATAATCCGCGGTCTCTCGACGTTACATTAGATATCATCGCGTGTATATATCTCGTGTCTTGGTTTACAATCTAGGTTATCGTGGGCAGAGCGAGGAAGATTCATTTACTGTCTGGACGCTGTCTGTCCGCGAATTTTATTGCCCACATAACTGTCGCAATAATTTATTCCGTCAACCACATATATACGGTTTGACCAGTTTGCACGTAGAATTGAACCAATTTGACTCACTAATAATAATGTACAATGTACAACTCGAATGTGAAAAAAATGCATTTGGAGTAACATTGCGAGCTCTACGTGTCTCGCCGCAAGGCAATTCTAGATTCCTATCTAATTTACAAACGCCGATATCAAATGATAAAAAGGAAGAACGGAGGGAAACACGGACGTTCTCTTTCGCCATCGGTGTCTGTTTACATTGTTTAGAGTTTGTGGCGTGCAGTCACGCTATTCAGAAGAAACATGCAATATTTTCCATCCCTTTATTCACTTCATCTATATATCGTTTGTTTTTTATACCCGGTGACTGTGCAACGTTATAGTTGAAAGAAAACACAAACGTTATCAGAATTATTCACATACAAGTACCGAGAGATAAATACAAAGAGAGATATTTATTTTGTTTTCTCTCACCCCACTTAGATATTTCCTCATTGAGGCTATCGTTTGCACTATACGGATCATTGCGCTGTTCTGGCCAAGAGTTTTTCGTAAACAGTCTAACGATTAAAACATTCAATTGAGGAAATTTTAAAAAACTGAATCTTCCTTATTTCTCCATTCGAACAATTTCAATTTCCTGTCGTCGCTTTTTCATAAAATAATCGTGCAAATCATCGTCCTTTAAAATTATTCGTGTAACAAATCTCGTCTCGCGAACAAGGGAAAGGTTTGATCACGGTTAGAACTCGATCGTAGAAAGAAATTCTCAAGTCGCCCGAGATCGAGAATGTCAGATCGTCTCGTTGCATCTTCGCGCAGCTGACGGACTCGAGCGGTTTCGTCATTGTGATGATCATCGTAGCGGCGCGTGCAGGTCATCGCCGCTATTCTTGTCTGGAGACTGTCTAAAGGCAGGAGAGATACCGCTTCGCGTTTGCTCGTAAAGTCGGCCGCTTGCGTAATCGCTCGTTCCCTCGGCCGGCTTGACTGGCTGCTACATTCCTTCCTACGACACGTACCGCCGCCTTCATTCATGCTCGCATGCCATCCTGAGATGGAATTTTATGCGGCCATCGTAAACAGACGTTATGCTCCTCGTCCGCAAGCCCGTTTTTTTACGAGGAAAGTTCGACGACGCCGCGCGCGACACGCGTTACATTATGTTTCCTTCCTCTATTTCGGATGCTCGCCGGAAGTCCTTACGCAACTCAGTCGATCGATGTCTCATAAGCGACACGATGATAAATATGTAAGAGAATCATTAATTTGCTCTTGGCTACGCTCAAAGAAGCGTCGTCGTACCGTGAATCGATTATTAAATCCAATTTCATCTCGACGTAGCGTAGCGACTCGAAACAGACCACGTGTATTCTCGGATACGTTTATCGTCTGACCCTGACAAGGAGAAAATTATTCAAACGATGGTGGATTATCGGAGACGGCCGTCTCCTCCGCGAAATGTTGACCGGAATCGTGTCTCCGAAGAAACGAAAGGTCAGATAACTCGTTTGACTTCCCACTAGTCCCCGTAATACAGAAAGTGGCCTACGTGTGTTAAATATTTATGATTTTTCGATACAGAGATACGTTGAGGTTTCGCGCTTGCTTCTCGACCTTCCACGATGAAACGTAATCCAGCCAATAAATTTTTCTTCGCGTTCACCAACGTTTTCGTATTGGCATTTGGCTTTCGTATCAGAATGACGGTGACAACGTAACTTATGGCGATAAGCCTCGGGAACTTACCGATATATGAGTATCGCGAATCTTAGAAAAAAAATTTTATTCAGTCTTAGAAATTTATTTCATTGTTAAATAGTTTATATAATGTATCTATAGTATTTTATATTCAGTTAAAAAAATAGCTTCAATAATTTTATGTAACATCTACATAAACTATACAATTTCTTTTTAATTTTTTTTTAAGGAAAAGCTAATCATTTTATGAAGGATAAATATAACTTTTAGTCTTTAGTTACACATGTAAAAAAGTGGGAAAATGGTTCACATTCCACGCTATACCAGTAGTGTGATATTTTCCGACGATACTTTCCGCTGGCGGTATAAATAATTTGCAGTAAATAAGATTGCAACAGCATTGAATACGCGCGCAAAAAGACGTCCGGCGCATATAAACCGTGCATTTATATAGCTTTGAATTAATTTATTAAACTTTGTTTACGAGAGAAAGAGAGTGGCAGCGCGGCTCTTCTCGTCGTAAAATGCAGTTTTTACACTTCCGTTTGAATCCCGCGATTCGACGGCGATCGCGGATTGGCCGCTGAATACGGGAAGGAGTATCCGAGTAGGAAGATAACACGATATCGATAACAACATCGGTTAGCCGCGATCCTGTCATTTACGAGCCCTCAAGCGCCGTGGAAGGAGTGTCGGACGAGAAGGACGAAAAAAAAGGGCGACTCTCGCGTTGAAGAACTCGCGTGGAAGCGGCTGCGTAATTACGTTGCGTTACGGTTCATTAGTTCTACCCGAAATTCGAAGCGTGGGAAGGATGAGTAAGAGCGAGAGAGAGAGAGAGAGAGAGAGAGAGAGAGAGAGAGAGAGAGAGAGAGAGAGGAATGGATCGGAAGAAGGGAGCGAAGGAGGAAGATCCGGCGTTTATTCGCGGAGCCGGCAAAGTCGTTATCCGTTCGGTGCCTGGTAATATTTCGCGATTCCCTCGGTCTTATCCTCCGGTGCACGCTCTTAAGGAGAGGCCCTTAATTAGAAACTTTACTTTGTTCGTTTAAATGCATTACTCGCCGTAATATTGCACAATTTATGCTCTCAAGCTGTAATTGTGTATATAATGTATATACACAGTGTACTCCGTTTGTTATGTTTTTGTTGTGTGTAAACCCCGCCCATAGATAACTAATTGTACGACAGATAAAAAAAAAGATCAATTATATCGCTGCGATACACAATTTTGTAGTAAAGAACATGATCGAGTAAGTTATCAATATCGCATTGTTTATCGCACTGTCAATGTCGCGCGACTTTGCCTGCATAGATTATGTTTTATTTTTATTCTACACGCGCTAATTTATTTGTGCGAGTTTACATACACGTTAAGACGCTCTCCAAGAAAAGTAAGAGTACAACGAGAGTAAAAGAACCTTTTACGGTCGGGGACAGCCACTCACGAATTTTGTCGTGTCGCTTGTTTCGTCGGATAAATTCGAACCACGTACCTAGAAAACGATTCGATTCCATTGGAAGTCAACTAACCAAGCCACGCCCTACGTGATCAACTAAAATCTCTTTGGCTCTTAGCTTTTGATGTTTCAAAATCAAACGGCGGCTCACGTGTTCAATAAAGTTAGAAGTTAATCCATCACATATATTCCGTCAATATCTGTCATTTCCGAATTTCCATGACATTATATATATTTTTAATTTTTTACAATATGCGTGTGTCAATTTTATATGATCAAAAAAATTTGAGATTAAATAATTTTTAGAAATAATCAAAAAACTCTTGCTTTTATATTTCATCAACAACCTAATTCATAATCATAGTGCGATAAAAGATAGAAAGGCCAAAAAATGTAACAGATATTTTTACTTGAAAAGTTCTTCATTGGCTTTGCAGTGAAATAGCAGTGTTACAGAGAAACAAAATTACCATTTTATGCGTGCAAACGTATCATCAGCGATTCCACGCTCGACTGCTTTTCCGCGGTCCCGACAGGTCTCAAAGATTATATGCCTGCATGTTAATTATTCCACATGGTAACTTTGGTTCCCTCTTATTCGTGTGTACATGTTTACGACTTCTCACGAAGTTCTGGTTGTTGCAATTTTCGCATCACGCACATTTTCACTATCTGTTTCATATTATCAAGCTAATTGTAAAGAAGCGACTACTTATTTCATATTTTACTGTAATCACAGTTTTTTATTTATGTGACAACTACATTACAAAAAATTTCTAATTTAATTTTAAATATGATTTGTTTTTAAGATATTCGAAAGAGATATCGATACTTTAGTCGGCATTTTTATTTTATGCAAAAACGGTACAGAATAAAATTCAAAATGATGCAATTTTAATGTCGTATATTAATTAATTATAATAATATACGATTATCAGATATTAAATATATAATATGTATCCTATATTATATTATCGTATACATTTAACACATCTTAGACGTATTGTGCGAGATATATAATCTATGTATGTTTCTGCATACATTTTGCAATCGAATATGTCGTATTTAACAAATAAAAATCTATAATATGAGCTATATTGTGGATAATTTATAAATTGTATTTAAACTTTGATTCGTATCTGAGATTATAAATGGAATGTCGCCTTTATAAAATTTTGTCAGCGATTTCGTGAGAGGAATTTCAGACTTTCACGATTCCTCCGAGAACCTAAACGCCTTTCGTATGCATATTTATCCGTTAAATAAGCGCAAGATCAAAGCGCGTGTATATATAATATACGAAACGATCGGGGAACTTTCCCATTCAATCTCGATGTGTTTTGACTCTTCGCACACCTCGACTTTTGGAGATCTCATTTGCGTAATACGAGCCGGGTTATACATTAAGCTGTAATATTCTGTTCGGTCATTCTCGCTATTTATCTGGAAACGAGCTTTGGCCGGTTTCTCACGCAAGCTTAGCGTGTCCACTCTCCGCTAATTATTTCGCTTATGCTAATTGTATTGGAGATCGCATACGCGCGAACAAAAAAGTGGCGAGCGCGTCTAATTAAAATCAAAGCGACACCCCGCGTTAACTCCTTATCCTTATACGATCGTGTTTGCTTTCGTTGATTCGCAGCCGGGGACGAAAATGGCGGTGACTCCGATCAGCGGAATCGCATGTATACATATATTGTATATACAATATTTTCATTAAAATCGGTTCAAGTAGAATTTCATTGCGTATGCCAGTCGGGATCCTCCTGCTATGTCCACGCCCTCCATAGGCCCCTCCGTGATGCCTTATTTGGGCCCAATAGTAGGGAAATCCCTACGCGACATGCTAACGGCCATGCTGCATCCGAAACCTCTGAAAACTGGTACTCTAAAACCTACTCTGGACTCGTATGTGCCGTTACGTTAGCACGAAACGATCAACTTACACTTTAATTAATGCATAAATGTACACTCGAGACGATCGAAACTAAAATAAATAGATGTTGAAGATTTTTTTTAATATACGAGGGGTCGCAAAACTAACGGCAAAATGAAACGCCAGTCGTTTTCTTTTTTACAAAAGTAGAGAAATGTAGCAATATATGTATAGAGGAACGGACACATCGAAAACCATATATTTGGCGTAACTAAAGTTAAATCCCTATCGGAAGTCCCGCAAAAAACCATGCTATATCATATACATGTACATATGTTCCGGTGGCCCATGTGGACGCTCATAAATATTTTCTAGAAGCAAAAACCATAAAAAGAAACCGCTTGCGGGTCGGAAGGGTTAATTTTTTGCTTTCCGCAGAAGCAAAAAAGTCGCTCGCTGACAGAACAGCCAGCTATGACTAAAGGTCATATAACCGAGAAAGAACAAAAGACTCCACTGTTTCTTTATATAATTAGCTACGGAAAGAGATCGAAACGGTTCTATGCAGGCTTACGTGTACGTATCGATTCGAGTTTTGAGATATTTCGCCAAACGTTTCGCTCTACGTTTCAACTATATTAGTGAAAATCAGTTTTAAACATTTCCGATACGTTGTTAAAAGTTGCCGCTCAATTTTTAAGTTTCAATTAAAGATTACAAATGTTTCGAAATAAAATATTTATCGATGTGTGTTATCGATATAAAAATAATATTGAAGGCGATGTGTGTGAACCGATAAATTAAAATATTCCGAGATTATTATCTGTGTGTGTGTGTGTGTGTGTGTGTGTGTGTGTGTGAGAGAGAGAGAGATGCATCGTAGGATTAAATCCCAAGAACGAGTCAATAATACGTCAAAATAATTTAGTCAAAATAATTGCCTTGGCTTCGAGAAATTCGCGCCCACATTCGCTAATTAAAGAGGCTGTATATTCAGCTTTCCCAATTTTAATTCTAACAATAAGATCCTGCCACATCGACGTGGGCTACGAAATATCTTCTGCACTTGGCGGCGAATAGCCAGGAAGATCTAATTAAGCCAATTGAAGTAGACGGTATAATAGTGATCAATCTATATGAATCCTACGGCGTGACTTTATTCAGTAATCCACTTATCGAACCCTTTCAAACGATCCGTCTTGCTCATACTTTCTATGTTAAAACTTTTAACAAACTTCTCTCGACTCAAGCTACAATTCAACTCATTCTAATCTCATTTCTCTAAGAGCTCAAACTTTAATTAAAATCATCAGAGTTATATGAAAAATATAAAATTAAGTCGACGAGATAATATTCGCCTAGAGAAAACAGTTTCTCAAATATAAAATTTCTAAATTTGAAACATTTCAGGATTGAATATTGTGTTTCTTTCACAGAAATAATTATTATCTGTAGCAACTACTGGTGAATAAACTATAAGATTATATTTATATATGCGTAAAATGCTAATAATAACCGACAAAGATCTGATTATGACAATAATATCAAGAGTAAGACTCGTATTGTTACAAAGAGAATGAAAAGAAAATATTCAGAATAAAAGAGTATATTTATCTGCTTAACTCGAAACTTGCTAGAGATTAAAAGAGATTAAAACTTGCTAGAGAGTGTTGATTGTGTCAATTAGCTTTTAACTGATACAGAAGCTTAAGTTCAAGTTAATTTAAAGGACGTCATTTATCTACATTTCAAATAATAGCACAATTGATTTACGCCGATTTAATCAAACGAAAGAGATTTATAAATGTAAAGTAAATTCTACAAACATAAAATACACATATTTCGAACACCTATTAATATAAAGTAATTATAAGTACTTAGTGCACGAGAGCTCTTAATGTAAATATAAAATAATTTAATTCAAAATTTGATTGTATTAATAAATAGCAATTGAAAGCTGGACTCGAGTTTTATTCAAAAACCGTCCAAAAAATTGCGCAACTCGAGACTGAAAAAAGAAGAGAGCCAAAACGCGGCAGGTTTTTGCACTTGCATCCACCATCACGTCTCGCTATAGTTGTGTCTGACATTTCGGAAACAAAGCGATAGCGACCTTCGGAATTTAAATATTCATGAATATCCACACCAAGCTCATAATTCCATTGGCTACCTAGGTCTCGTCGATGAACGCCTAGGACGCTCGGAAAGACGTTGAAAGGGCAAACGTGACCACCTTCATCGACTTTACGATCGGTAAAACGTGGCTTTATGGTTCGCGCTCGCGAACGGTATGTTCGCAAAAACGCGCATGTGTTGCGCAGAAACATTGTTCCCACATGTACGTACGTTGCGTAGTACGCCGTTGAATATGCACAACATTGCGCGTACGCGATACTATTCCCTCCCCCTCCCTCCTCCGACGTTTATACATCGCGCGATATATTCGCCAAATTCTCTTGGATCTCGTTGAATCATCCGAGAAAATCTATATACTGCATGCGTCATACGAGCGAGCGTATAATACAGTTTATTTACAAAAAAAAATGTTTGCAAACTAGATATCTCAAGACGCGAAACGTTGACCTTATTATCGTTGGTGCAAATTTTTTCTTCCCACCAGTATCGTCAAAAAATTTAAAAAATATCATAAGTAAGATTTAAGAACAGAATACACACAGTGGGACCTTTTTATTTTTCATTTTCCTGATAATTATTTTTATCATTTTTGTACATATAAAATATGAATGAAATTCGATAATGAAATTCTTCTTTGAAAGTGAACAAAATAAATTCGCGACGTGTGGCTTTTAGTCAACTTTTACAAGTTCCAAAAGTTTTGGATCGTTCAAATAGCTAATTACCGTTTAAACCGATGACTTCGCCAGCCATCGCAACATCAAACTTTGAAACTTTAACGTTTACGGTAAATGGTCTTATGTGATATTCGCGATTTCAGAGAATCCGTTACCTACAATCTATAATATATGTAACGTATTTGAAGTATTTAATCGCGAAAAAGCACGAGTATTTTCTCGGATAAGAGCAAAATATATAGAAAGATATAAAATCATTAATAAATTTTAAAAAATCTTTTAATCGCAATCTCAGTATCTCGAAGCTATCTCTGATATAACGTATTCATACCGAAAATTTCTGTCAACTTATGGCAAGTATTAAACTTTGTTACGCGTGACGTGTGTTATCCAATAACGTAAAATAGATATGCGGAAAGGATGTAAATGTCCTTCGAACGACAATATTCTGTAAAAGGGTTCGAGCAAGGTTCCTCGAGAGATTCAACACTGAATCGTCGCGAAAAGCTATAAAACTATAAAGCGAGCACAGCAGTGAAAGGGTTGAGAATAGTCGGGTCTCGCACACCTCGTCATTTTGACCTCGGGCTCTGAACTAACTTCCTATCTTTCTTTAGATTACTTTTGGCTAAACCTTCTTGGAGAATATTCCGGACGAAGACGTTTGAGAGAACGAACAGTAGTGAACTGACTTCGACAACGAACGTATAACATTATAAAAAGTCTCGGTAATAAATCTCACGATGTAATAAAACATCTTTATGCTCCTAGGACACATATGCTTGTAACCATAGTAGCATTTCCATTTGCATTCACAAAAACCAGGATATTTTTGAAGTTACATCAAATTTAATGTTAAAATGAAAAAAATTATATTAGCATATATATCGTGCTTTTTTCATAAAATCATGTAGAGAATAATTGCTGATTACTAATACAATCATAAATTTTGAATTAAATTATTTTATATCTACGCTCGTGCACACTAAATACTTATAACTATATTAATAGGTGTTCGAAATAAATATATTTTATATTTATAGATCTCTTTCGTTTGATTAAATCAATTGTGCTATTATTTATAGAAATATAGACAAAAGAATATAAGCGGTAATGACGTCCTTTAAATTAATTTGGACTTAAGTTTCTGTATCAGTTAAAAGCTGACACAATTAACTCCTCTAATCTTTAGCTAGTTTCGATATTGGAAAAATTGGAACAGAAAAATTTAAGTTATCGGCGTGCTATCAAAAGAATATAAATTTGCGTTTTATAAATTTTATATTTTTATAAATATTAAAAATTAATTATATTAAGAGCTCTTGTAACGAGTAAAACTTTCCTTCCGAGGAACGTGAGTTTTCAGCTAATAAGATTAAGCGATTTATGTCAGATATTTGTACAAATTCCTGAACCTATCGTAGTTAATTTACATGAAGATCTTATTAGCATAGAAATAGCTGTGTCACGTACCGATAGCGTGATGAGATTTCCAACTTTTCCAAGCTATATACGGTCACCGAAGAAATCTCGTCGCATTTAAGAAGATAACTGAATTGAGTGAGGAAATAAATTTGACACTTTCAACGAAACGATCTATAGCGTTAAAATCGTATTGACTGTAAATTCGTAAGTGAAATTTTAGATTGTTATGCTGTTTGCAATTTTGTAAAAATTGTTATGATGTTGCTAAAAAAAAGAAAATAAATAATTGAATTTTTAAAAATAATCTTACGTAAGAATTATTTATAAAGTGTTTAAATTTTACGAGATTCTGCCATAATTATAATTTGAATTCAATAATAAGATTGGGCTAGGATATCTTTTACTTCGATTCTTCATGTCGTACTTTTATCTACTTTGAGAGAAGAATGTATATTTCAGGATAAAATGTGATTGCGTTGTTGAAATAACGACGAGATTCTTTTTGTGAGAATAGCGGTTAGTATCATTAAAATTTATATAATTAAATTGTAAATGTAACACAAACACGACTATTCGGCTACAGTGGTATAACATTTTTTATGATGTAAATTGTAAATAATGTAATGGTGTCTTGTGTAAATATTCCAAAATGAGACGAAATATTTATAATACTTGATATATGTATATAATGCGTAATATTTTCATTGATTCTCTCTCATCATGAAAGTATCAAATAGAACGGAGTGATACGATTGACAAAAATTTATATCTATTAATTTCATTGATCTTTTTTATATCTGCATTTAAATATATTTTGAAATTATTATCAAAAGGTCGTATTTTAATTCATTACAATTTATTTCATTTAAATGACAATTTTAATTTTTCTGCAATACATTCTCTGTTTTTATTTTAAATAATACTTATATCTTTTACCTTCTAAATAATGTTTTGTTACAGAATAACCATATTCAAAAAAATGGCATTTTTTATTTATAAAGAGACTTCCAATTTTAATAACAAAATTATTATTTTGCGTAAAAAAATTGAATTGTTTTTCGACTCCTTTTGTAATATATATATATATATATATATATATATATATATATATATATATATAGAGAGAGAGAGAGAGAGAGAGAGAGAGAGATATACATATATGTATAATCGACAAATAAATATTACATTGCG